>OZ038395.1:24157233-24199733 GCA_964036045.1 Eutreptiella sp. 'Long Island Sound 2002' | reverse complement strand
GTATTTCCGTGATGCAACAACCCGGGCCCCTTCCTGCACACGCGGACAGCCCAGGCGCTCCCCCTGTACCCCTCCTCCACAAAGGCAGTACCCCTCCTGCAGGTCCTCGGGATCGGAGCCTTCAATGCCTGCGACAGACGGAATGCGCGGAAGCCACGGAACAGCCCGGCCTTGCGCCCGGCAGAAACCATCGAGACGAGACACAGAGCAGCGCGAACAATGACAGCGGCAGTGGTCACGCACGGCGACGGGGGCGTGCACGACCAATGACCGCGGGCGTCGGGATGGAACAGCACCGGGGCAGGCGACGAGGCACGCGGGTGGCGGGGCATATGGGCGATGGTGCAGCGCACGCGGTCTTGCAGGAGGGGACGAGCAGACTGGGGGATTCGATTCTTGGGGCAGGGACATTTGGCGAAGCACTACATAAATGGTGCTGCATGCACCTTTGTTGCCCCCCTGATTCTAAGAACTCAAACCAGTGCGCACGCCCGGAAGTACCCACCGGCGCTTACCCAGCCTTGATAACAACCCCCCCCCCCCCCCCATCCTCCACTGCTGCAAGTGGAATTGCCTGCCCAGTCCCTCTGCTCTCCTTTCTGCTTGCTGTGCTGCGTGTGCAATGTGGCCACCTTTCAAACACTTGGAATACCATTTTTTCAGCCAACCCCATAAACTTGGACGTTGAGGCTGAAAGAGTGTGCCGGAGGGTACTGCCGGGTGTATGTAAATGTCCCCCTTTTGAGGAGGGCATCCTCCACACGCGGATGTGGGGAGGGGGGGGGGGGGGGGATGAAGAGGGCGGGTTCAGCAAAACGGCGAGGGGGGGGCAGCCTGTTGGGCGTCCAAACAGCCTCGGGGGGGGGGGGGGGGGAGTATTGTTCCTGCGCAAGAGTGGCACTCACAGGTGCTGTTTCTGCCCCTTAGCGTCCCCTGGGGTGTTCCCTGCGATACACCCAAATGGTGCCAAAATGGCACTTGGCTGGCCAAGTGGCCGGAACTGATCTTTTCAATACGCGCGCACGGCGCGACGCACAAAACAGTTTCCATTTTCGCCGGGAGCGAATTTGGGTGGACTCGGCTCCTCTTAGAAATGGAGGACACAAACGACATTTGAAATTCTGGGTCAAGGTGGGGTGTTCCCTGCGAGACACCCAAATAGTGCCAGAATGGCACTTGCCTCCCATGGCAGCGCCGGCAATGCTCCAGACAAAGTCTCTCCCAAGACATTGAGGTTTCAGAAAATTTGGGGGGAAGGGGGTTCCAGAAAGGCGGTTTGGGGACCATTTGTCTTCTGTGACCGGGCGGTGACAGGCTTCACATTCAGTCATTCCCAAGACGGGGGTCCTCCACCACATCACATGTGATGTGGGAATCTCTGACACAGCGTGTGGTCCGCCAGCACCCCGGATGCCTGGTGCTCTGCGGGGGGGTTAAGGATAATTTGAGGGGGGTTTTTTTTGGGAGGGCCCAAACTGTGGGGCGGGCGGGGGGGGGGGGGGGTTGGTAGTCCTCCTTGGAAACGAAGGGGGAAATTGGTACAGGGTCCCTTGGTGTTGTTTCCTGGGCTCTGGATGGCTGATGGTGGGTTCTGGATGGTCCCTATTGTTTCCTGTGCACACATTTCCGCGCATGGCATCCCTAAAAGTGAAAGAAATATTTGGTATGGGGGGGGGGGGGCTCCCGTATCAATTGTTTAGCCCTCTAAATGCCCCCCCTGCCCGGGTATCCACAGCACTGTCCCCCCGAGTCTTCCAATCGGCCGCACACGGGTCAGGGGTCCCCCACCACCACATCCCACAGCCATACCCCACCACCACATCCCACAGCCATACCCCACCACCACATCCCACAGCCACACCCCACCACCACATCCCACAGCCACACCCCACAGCCACATCCCACAGCCACACCCCACCACCACATCCCACAGCCACACCCCACCACCACATCCCACAGCCACACCCCACCACCACATCCCACAGCCACACCCCACCACCACATCCCACAGCCATACCCCACCACCACATCCCACAACCACATCCCACAGCCACACCCCACCACCACATCCCACAGCCATACCCCACCACCACATCCCACAGCCATGCCCCACCACCACATCCCACAACCACATCCCACAGCCACACCCCACCACCACATCCCACAGCCATACCCCACCACCACATCCCACAGCCATACCCCACCACCACATCCCACAGCCATACCCCACCACCACATCCCACAGCCACACCCCACAGCCACACCCCACAGCCATACCCCACCACCACATCCCACAACCACATCCCACAGCCATACCCCACCACCACATCCCACAACCACATCCCACAGCCACACCCCACCACCACATCCCACAGCCATACCCCACCACCACATCCCACAGCCATACCCCACCACCACATCCCACAGCCATACCCCACCACCACATCCCACAACCACATCCCACAGCCATACCCCACCACCACATCCCACAGCCATACCCCACCACCACATCCCACAGCCATACCCCACAACCACATCCCACAGCCACACCCCACAGCCACACCCCACAGCCAGTTTACCCAACTGGATCCAATTGTCACATTGCACTATGGCCTTATCACACTTCATAAGGGTCCCCTTGAACACAATGCTCGGGGTTGGGGGTCAGTAAACACAAGGTCTACCAGTTTGTGGGCACGTTGGACAGATATGCGAAGGCAGGGGTGCTGCAGCCTGCAGCCCTCACAGCAAACCCCCCCCTTCACCCCCCCAGGACAGGCCTGCACCCAACACACACCCTTCTTGCCCACCATCACCATGATCGCATCCAAGTTCGACACCAACTTGTGCATGTCGAAGCCCTTGTCCGCCTCCTCGTCCGTCAGGAACTCGACCCCGTGGCTGTCAAACAGGACGTTGTCGGTCCCTGCTCGTTGGGGGATGGAGTCGAGGTACTGCTTCAGGATGTGCTCGGCCTTGACGTAGAGCGCCAGCCGGTTCGACCCGATGTCCCGCATCTTGGGGTCTGGGGGTGGCTGCGCACAATGCGACACAACACACAGACAGAGAGAGGGAGGGAGAGAGAGAGAGAGAGAGAGAGAGAGTGCCTGAAAGCCAAAAACGAAGTCAACCGACGGCGAATGGCGTCCACCGACTGCGGCAGCGGTGAGTGCCTCGTTTACACCCGACCACCGCCGTCGCTTGGCGTGAGTGGATGGCAATCGGTGTTGAACCGATGGTAGTCGGCGGCTGTGGGCAGTTGGAGGCGTGTGCCCGCCGGCGTGCGCTGCCGGCCGGCACAGTCGACTGTTGTTGGGATTGTTGGGCCAGTTCCAACTCGATTATGGGGGGGGGGAGTGCGCCCCCCTTAAGGGGACCCTTCCCCCATGCAATGGGGCGGGATGGGGTGGGTGCTGAGGGCCGAGCGCTGAAAGCCCAGCGCCAGAAATGATGCACTCCTGCAATACATACCTCACATTGATCAGTGTGCGACTGATCAGTTTGAGGCACCTGCTGTGGGGTTGGAAACAAAAGGTTTCCCTGGCCTTTGGCACTGGGTCTGTCACAGCCACCCACACTCATCCCGTCCAGCCCCAGCCCCCCTCCTGCCTGTAGAGGGCCCCTCCTGCAGGGGGCCAGATGGGATGCCCCCCCCCCCCCAATCAAGTTGGAGGCGCCCTTGAAATTCAAAACAAAACCGAAAGACTTGTCCTGGCGTCTACGGCCGCCCCACGGGTGTGGTCCGCTCCCCGGGCACAAACGTATGGTAAATGGGAACTCTGCCCCCGACCCCCATCAGAGCCCCCCACCCGCCTTGGCCTCCTGGCGGCCCAAGACAGCTTGGGGGGAATTTGCACCCGGGCTGTCCTTCAGACCCAAAAAGGAAAACAAAAACAGCGCCGGCCTCCGGTACGCTCGAATCTCCCAGAGCGCCAGCCGCCGAGTGACTGCGGTTGGGCAACCGCCAGCGGTCAAGCGCCAACCGCCGTCGGTTGAGTGCCAACCGCCGTCGGTTGAGTGTCAACCGCCGTCGGGTAACCGAATCCTGCCACCAATAACCTCCGGGCCGTCCTTAGTGGAAAAAAAAAAAAAGAAATATCTCGTTCCGCTGGTGCGGCAAACCCCCGGCGGTGGACCACCAACAAACGTCAGCTGACCGCCAACCGTTGCCGGGCAACCGCCAACCGCCGCACCGAGTCCCTTGACCTTCAACACACAGGAGCAACATGTCCCTCAGGAAACCCCCTCTGGAGCCCCCATTCCCGTATACCGGAGGGGGGGAGCTGCATCAGGGATGTGCTTGTCCTTGGGGGGGGGGGGGGTTTGGCACAAGGCCTCGGTATCTGATTCGGTATCGGTATCAGTATCAGGGGGGGGGGGGGGGAGTCTGGCGGACCCACCCACTCAGGCCAAACCGCCCCCCCCCCCAAAACTGGAAGAAATCGCCTCTGGGGAAAAATGAAATGTTGAATAGAGCCAAAAATGAGAGGCCCATTTCAGGTACACAAACTTTTTTTTGCCTTCCTCATACCCCCACCCCCCCGTCCTGTGACACAATCAAACCACGTTCAGACCACAGAGGGTCGGAATGTACAGTGGCGAGAGGCCAATAGGCGCCGCCGATGGCAAACACACCAGCACCATGGCCTCGTGCCAAAAACCCCCCATCCCGAACACTAAGCACCGCCCTGGGCTACACACCGGCCCTGCGCGCGACCAGTCGAAGGACTTCTTCCCGGCGGTTCCACTTCCACCCGCGGTCAGCGTTTTGTTGTGACGCACAATGTGGTTCACGAGTAAAGAGGTGCTGTCCATGTCGGAGGTGGACCGCTTGGACGCGTGGGAGGGCGTTGTCTCCGACAGCAGCGTGCCCTCCAGCAGCTTGTCCGCCCCGGCCTCGGCGAAGTGGTTGTCCAGTTGGCGCTGGACCACCGCCGTGCGGTGCTCCCCGGTGTTCAGCATCGCGCCCTTGCGGAGGGAGAGGAGGGGGGCGGGCACGGCGATTGCACGGGGGGCGAACGAGCAGGAGGGTGGCGGACAGAGTTCATGGAAACAAGGCTGAGGACTGGAAGGGACTCGCAAACGGGGGGCAGGGAATGAGGAGTGGGGGACAGGGGAAAGGGTGATGTCGGAGAAGAGTACCGGGGGGGGGGGAAGGGGGAGATATTCTGTGTGCGGGAAAATCCCAGTCCACTAGTTCTGGCGCGACAAGACCCGTACCATTCCTTAAAAATGAGCGAACAAATGACGCAGAGTTGACAGAATTTGCGCATGAGAAACAGTGGACGGCTGCTGATATTTCCTGGAGGACTTTCCTGGTGCATCAACCAGCACTCTGGTCTGCACCCCATCGAATGCCACAGGAACACTGCAAATGAGGGAAAACTACTTCGGCACTTCTGCGACTTCCAGGGGAAACGAACTATCATCAACCAAATCCTTTGTCGCGGGCTAAGTGAGCAAGGGCACAGTCTGACAGACCCGTGCAAATCCTGAAAAACACCGAACAAATTGCACACAAAAATTTCGCACAGAATTTGTGACACAGAAATCCTACCCTGTCTAACCCTCCGCCCCCCCCCCGCCCGGTATGAACGCAGGTGCAGGGGAGCATGGGAACGGGGCAGAGGCCAGGCCTCACAATGGGAGCGCGGTGGCATTTTGACCACCCTTCCCCAGTGTGGGTGGCTGTGGAGGTCCGAGAGCGGGTCAAAGCAAAGTCCGAGGGTGGGTGAGTGCGTCAGGATGAGGGCGGGCGGGCGTTGGTGTGAGGGTGGGTGTGGGGTGCACAGTCGCCGCAGAAGATATTCTGAATCCAGTTTGGGTTCCAGACTTGGACCCCTCTCTGCAGGGCAGGATTGCAGGAATCAAAAGAGGTCTACATATGTGAAGGACAGCTCGCCGGAGATGCCATCCTGCGTGAGCTACTGGATACCATGACGTGCAGTTACACAAAACTGCGCTTGGTACCCGCTCAACCAAAAGTCTATCGTTGACCCTTGGCAACCCTTGGCAACCTCATACAAACCTCCTCAAGCCGCAGAGGTGGAGCCTACCGCACAGTCATGCAACACTGAACACGCATATGCGGGGGCTGCAGTGGAGGTTCAGCTCAGGCTTCGGGTCACGACATCGCAACAGCGTCAATCATGGAACAAAAGTCTGGAGGGCGAAATGGACAGCAGGTGCCTGGGGGATTGCTGCCATCCAGGTGCCGGAACATTGAGCTGATGACCGGACGGGCCCTATATTCATTTCATTAGAAACACATGATCGAAATTGTTGCCTGCTCTGGGGGAGGCAATTCCTAGAGATCATTGAACAACGGAACAAAACACAGTGCCCCACTGTCCCATTGCGTTTCCGTTCCCGTTCCCCCTCTCTCTTTTGGACAGGCGGTAGCCTACGACCAGCTCTAGGCAGGGATGCTCCAGTGACGGGATCCCCCACAACCAACCTCGGAACATCCCAGCCTTTTATGGAGGGGGAAGGCATGGGGATGGGGGGCTGTCCCAGCGGGCAGAATGGGAGGGGGGGGGGGGGGTTCCGGTTCTGGCTCTGATTCTTGATTGGCCCTGCGCCTTGTGTGGCGCACGGGGCCTAAGACCATGGGTATTAGGTTTGTGGTGCCACTCTTGGCCGCGAACAAAGCCGCTCAATATCTTGGGGCTTTGCTGTCTCTGTGAGGCGCGAGTTTCGGACTCCCACAGCGTGTCCCTGCAGCCAAACTAGCCCCCCCCCCCCTTGTCCTAGCTACGCAAAAGTCCCAAATTAATACGGTCCCTACGCCTACTGTAGCTTGGACAAGGGCGTAGCTAGGACAGAGGGGGGGGGGGGGGTAGGTGCCCCTGCCGCAGTCCCAGCCTGCAGTATTTCCTACGGGATCCAGGGGCCGGTCAGCAATATCTGCATGTGCAGTACCCGCCGGGTGCATGCAAGTGGACACCCCATACCGGCGGTGGGGAAGCCCTCCCCAGCGGAAGCTTTTGAGCCCCATAATGTCCACTTGCGAGGTCACTTCCCCAGCGGGGGCACATCGCAGCCTTCAGCCTGTCCTTTCCCGCTTTTAGTCCCATGTGTGGCGAGCACCTCATGTGCTTCCCCACCCCCTGCCCCCCTTGGGTCCGCAGTGTGTGTACTGTGTGTCCCAGACATGCCAGTAGCGTCTGGCAGGGATACCGGTGCTCAGCAGCGATCGGCCCCGTACCAAAGGCCACTCGGTAATACCCGCCCCCTGCACCACCAGAACTCAGTAGGAACGTGCTGCATCCAGCCTGTGGCTCAGTAGGACCCTGCTCCATCTGATCATGTCTGAGCCGGCAGATGCTAGTGGCAAGTCTGGTGTGTCCATTCCCTTGCAGCTTAGGTGCCACCCATCCCCACCTGTGTAGGTACCAACAGAAATGGAGCAATAATATAGCTGGCAGCCTACTCTGGCAACCTACTATGCCTGTGCAAGCAATTCATCCCCACATGTGTGGGTGCTGAAGCAATCACTCCAATAACGGAGATGACAAGAATTGCATTCAGACACATGCCTCCCAACAGTGTCCCCAACACGGGGAGGAATCCGACATGGCTACATAACCCCTAGACAAGGGGTCTGCGAAGCAGTAACTGTGGGTGCTTGGTTGGGCCAGAGCCTATTCTCTGCACCACGCGTGCGCCGCATGAGGTGCTCCCCCCCAAAGCCGAACACAACCTCACACTAAAACTGTACACCACGGTTCCAAGCAAAAATACCAAAACCAGCGACTTTCAAGCCCCTGCAAGAAGGGTTGAGACTGCAGCCTGATGCAAAAACAAAGGGAATAATTTGCATGCATATTCTGTGATGCAGGTCTTGCTCTTCAAAAAGTTGTACAAAAGCTGATATCGTCAAACCCACTCTCACAGATTTCAATCCCAAGTCTTGACTGCAATGTTCCATCCATTCCAAAAAGAACATCAAAAAGAGGAGGAAACTTGCCAATCTGCATGTGCAATCCACAGACATGGGGTTGCCACATGTGCCAATGATTCCATCTCTTCCAGCCCACAACAAAAACACAGGCATGTGTATGCCCTCAGTAGATGCAAAGTGCTTTCTCGCTCTTCAATCCCTGGGTGGCAGATTCCATCTTCTAGTGCGTTGCACAGGACTGCGAAACATCCATCAGCCCGAGAGTTGATGGAGTCCTACGCAAATGGGCACCGGGGGTAAAATGTGTCCTGTTAAAGATGAGGCACTGTTAGCTGTGGACAAATTGGGCATTGCATCTATGAATATGAATTTCAGCATAAATTGCATCCTCATCCCCTCCAGCAAATCCACAACTTACCTTGCCCGTGGCCTATGAAAGACTCCGTGACATGGTTGGTCGTTTTGTGTTTGACAGGGACAGATGGTCAGACAGGATCTGACAGGATACGGCGCTTTGTTTGGGACTTTTTGCAGTTGTTTGCCTGTATTGCATTGCCAAGCTCGCCGGTGAAAACGCTGCTTTTTGGACAAACGCCGACATGGGACTACACCCTGTCTTTCCCGTATTTCTCATACACGTTTGCACATGCGGGGAGATGGTAAAGCCTCAGTAACACGAACAATCTCTGCCCTGTCTCTTTTGCTGGGCCCTCGAATTCTTCGAACACAATGGACGCAGTTGCAGCTCCCTTGGCCCACCAACCTTCACAAACAACTGACATGACACTGACAAGGAAGCCAAACTCTGCGCAGTACCGAATGCTGCCTTCAGTAGTACACTTTGAGGTGTCCACACTCTGATGTAGGCTCTGTTTGAACAGCTGGTCAGAGGTTTTTCCGAAAACAAAGCAGAAATACGGATAACCGAAACCAAACGGCAACACACCGACACAGCCTCGTGTGTGTAGGCGGTGCCGTCACAAGACAGGGACTGGGAATCTGCAGTGACTTGACCGGTGGTGATGCTGGGGCATGTTTGCTGGAACACATCACAAGCTGCCCAACAACAACTGCACAACATTTCAGGGGATGGTGACGGACGCATTCCAACGTGGATGGACACAGATGTAACAGCAAAACTGAAACGCACGCTAACGCAACGCACACTCTGTGCTCTGGTTGTGCTCGGGGTGTGCCCAGGGCGTGCTCTAGGTGTGCTCTATGTGCACTTTATCTGTGCTCTAGGCATGCTCTAATGCTGTGCCACCTTCGCTCTGTAAGTGGTTTTAAGTGTGGGTAGACCCAAGTGTGCTCTCCGTTGCTACTTTAGATCCAGGTATGCTCTCTAGGTATGCGTAGACGTCTAGGTAGGTATGCGTCTAGGTAGGTAGGAATACTCTACGTATGTGCTCTCGGAATGCTCTAGGTATGCTCTAGGTGCTCTACATATGCTCCACTTGTGCTTTGTGCAATGCTCTATGACAGGCTCTGTGCAGGCGCTGTGCGGGCTCTATGCAGGCTCTATGCAGGCTCTATCCGGGCTCTATGCGGTCTCTAGGTGTGCGCGAGGTGTATGCACATCGCATGTGGGGGAAATGTGCAGCCATGCAACAATGCTGCCACCATTTTGTACGTGCACAGTTCCTGCAACCCCGTGTAGGCTCATTGGATGAAAGTGGCGCCCATGCTTCAACACAACACATAGAGCATAGCATTTGATCAGCATGTGATCATGCCTTGCCCTGATACCTTTCTCATGTTCCCTCATGTCTCTCACTTGCACCTTTGCCAGGGGGCTGCAGGAGGTATCCAGGTTCATCCCTTCCCTTCTGTGGAAACTTAGCCCCCCCAACTGGATTCGAGAGAGCCATTGAATCGACAACATCCGTGGGAGAGGCGTTGTCTCACAGATGCATTTGGGTTGGGGTAATCTTCCAGGGCTGTTGGGGGCGGTGGTGCTGGATTCGGTGGGTTGCCCTTGGCGAGAGGTTAGGTAGCTGCCAGGAGTTGCCCCTGCGGTAGGGCTTTGTCCCTCAGATGCCACTAAATTTGAGGCACACGCAGAAGCACACAGATTTTTTACCTGAGTGCCGCACTGCCTCGTCAGCGATTTGGATATAATACAATTTGGAGTCGTTCTAACGCTGCAGCCGTAGCAAAGGTACACGCTGGTCGCCAGGAAACTCACGGGTTGACGGCCAGAGATGGGCCATAGGGGTGCGCATGCGGCTGTGAACTTTATCCAAAAGCATGTGAACTTTATCCAGAAAGTTCCCTGCCCTTCGCTTGCGTGCCGTTGCTTGCTTGCTGGTGGGTTACAGATGCTGGATTCAGGGTTACGGAGCACTTAGTCAGAGTGGGATATGGAAATGTTCTTCATGTCATATCGTGTGTTTGTTGCCAGAAAACTCGTGTGCCTGGGTTTGTCCCAGCCATTCACCCCCCCCCCCCCATTGCTCCTCCAAGGCAATTATGTACAGTCGTGCAGCTCGAGAAAGCCCATGCAGCATGTCATGAGACAGGACCGAGTTTCGAGGTTTCACTGGTACCCGCGAGACAGGAATTGCAGAGCTTTCAATACATTCTGAGCCAACGCCCAACTGCAAGTGCACTGAGCCGCTGAGTTGGCTGAGTGCGCCTGTCTGGGGCAAACGTGGTGAAACGGGAAAGAGCCGGATAAGTCGGTGACGGCCTCAGCCGTCTAGCCAAGAATCAGGGGGGGGGTTGGCATGACAACTGTTTGTGTTGCTGTCTGCAGCGGGCGGTGCCGATCGGCCTCTCGCCACTTCTCGCTGCCCTTCCCTGGAACCCTTTCCCTGCATAGGCGGCGGTGCCCATCGGCCTCCCACCACCTTGTGCCCTCCCTTTCCCTGCCCGGCGGTTTGTTTTTGTGGGTGGTCAGCTGTACTGTGTGCCCTTCCTGCCAAATTTGGCGCTGCAGCACCGTGCCACGGACCTCCACGCAGCTGAGCTGCACAGCAGAGCCGGCACATGCACACAAATCCATTCCAACCACAAAATGAGACCGTGGTCCGCAAGGGTGGGGCTGTAGGGACTGCGCGAACCTCGGGACCTGCGGGGGCCTGTGGGTCGTTGCATGTATACAGACTGCAAAGTGGCGAGGGGCCATGTCTCAGCCACGGAGGCGCGGCGAGACTCACGGACGGTGCAAAATCCGGTGTCGAAAATGCGAGCTATGGTATGTACAAAGAGGAGGAATGACGTGCTTGTGCACAAAACACAAACACATACACACAACACACACACCACATAACGGTTGTCCACAGTTTGCACAAACACCTCACTTACATGCCGTGTTGAGATGGAGAGTGTAGGCTTGTGGTCGTCGTGGTCGTCGTCGTCGTCGTCGTCGTCGAAATAGCATTGTGTCACAGTGATGGATTGTGTGCCATGTCTGGCTGGGGTGCTGTTGGATATGGGACGTGGAGGCGCCAGAGGCGTCGGCGTCGGGCTGGGGGAGGGGGGGGGGGGGGTCAAAAAGCGAAAATCAGAAAGAATGCTGGTTAGACAAATAAGAGAGTCTTGAGCCACCTCCAGTTTTGAAGGGGAAATCCACCAGAAATAATGTCTGAAATCAACCAGCGCTAATACTGGGGGACAGGACCATGTAAAACTGCCGCCATGCAAAGCACACGGCAAAGAGGATGTTCACGAAGATGACTCCAATCACAATCAACTCCAATTTGGATGCGTGATTGCCAACCTGAACCTGCACGAAAACGGGAGCCGCCTGGAGTTCCGGTCCGAGAACTGAGACCCCGGGGTGGGGACTACAACCGGTCCTGATGCGACACCACCCCCAGCTATCTGCCAAAACTTGCGGGGGGGGGGGGGGGGATTGGCAGCTCGGCCGGGGGGGGCGGGGGCTGCGCGCGACCCACTACTACCACATGCATACCTAAGGGGTGTGTGTGTGTCTGGGGGCATGGGGGTATAGAGGTATGTATGCGGTAGTAGCGATTTCTCGTCTTTGCCAGGAAGAAAGTCTCAAGGGTCTTAAGGACCAAAGGCATAGTACCCCCTTCAACTATGCATGGAACAAAAATTTTGGCGCCGTTGGCACCATGGCCCCTGCACCGCTATCTTTCAAAACTCGGGGGGAGGGGGGGGGGGGGGGGCTGGGTGGTGTCGCATACAAGGACCGGGCCCGGCCGCCCCCCCGGGGACTGAGACTGAATCCGTCCCTGACCCAACACCTCTATACCTGACCACTGACACAACTCCTGGGCAAGACACGGGCCAAACCCGACACCATCCCCAGCCCAACACTCCCTGACACTCTGACTGACACCCGACCCGACACCCGACACGAGATCTGACCCAACAACCAGATGACGTCTACTGTGCCCAGTCCTGTGCCTGAAAGAACTGTTGGGGGGAATTGGGGGGAAATGGGTGGAAATGGGGGGAAATGGGGGGAAATGGGGGAAATGAGGGGGGGGGGATGAGGGGAAAATGGGGGGGAATGGGGGGGGGGGGGGGGATGAGGGGAAATGGGGGGGAAATGGGAGGAAATGGGGAATTGTGAGAAATTGCCATAAGTACATTTTGGGACATGTATAACACATGTATGAAATTGATAGGAAACAACAGAAAAATTAGAGGAAAACGGGACAATTTGGGACAATTTCCCCATTTTTTCCAGTCCCATTTTCCCCATTTTTCCACAGCCTTGCCACCTTTCCTTCGGGTTCTTTTGATGAATTTTGCAAGCCGGACTACCCGACTGTGAAGATGAGAAACTGTTGACTAGACGACACCAGCCGGTTTTTTGGCTAACGCGGAAGCTTTACACACACACACTTCATGAGGGAAACAAGGAACCAACGCCACACGCACACACACGATTGCAAACAAACGAGCACAACGCTGCACACACACACACACACACACACACACATGACAGCCAAGGCACATGGGGTGTTGACAATTATCGTCATGCCAGCGCAACAAAGATAACATGCAAAGGCTAGGCGCCTTTCTGAACAGTGCCATTCAGGACAGATGTGTGGCGATTATGGAGTGACCGAGGGCACTGCATACGTGCCATTCCACGAATGAATAGTGCACAGCGGTGCTATGCAGAGCGAAACCGGGTCGTCAAGTCAGGGCCGATGGAACAGACCAAACCGTGCCAGAGACAGAGGCAACGACCGCACAGCCCATCGCTCAGCCGGGTCCCCCCGGGCCCTGCCACACATACCGTGCGAAGCACATTGCACATCTCGTCCACGATCATTAATCTCTGGTTCAAGATCTCCACCCGCTTGTCAATTTCCATGTAATTCCGCGTTTCAAAGTACACCGGTTTCAAATCCTGCAAGGCCCCACGGTGCTGGACAATGCGCGCACTAACGGGACACACAAGGGGGGCGTTTCTGCACAGCGCACGCACAGCGCGGGCACAGCACCCGATAGTAAGTTGGCTTTCCCGTGAGCACCCTGAACACCACCCCCCACCGGGGGAGCTCCGACCACAGAGCAAAGACAGCGGATTTAGACAGCAATCTGGCATTTTCAGTGTGACACACAGTTTGGTTTGACTCATTGTCTGAGTTTTTGGACTGAATACGAATCTGAGCACCCCTAAATATGGGCATGAGGACCCTTTAGACTGCTAAAACGACCCCTAAATATGGACATGGGGACACTTTGCACTGCCGAAAAGCCCCCTGAATATGGGCATGCGGGCACTTTGCACTGCCAAAAAGCCCCCCATATTTGGGGACACTTTGCACTAGTCCCGTGTATGGGAACACGGTAGGTACCGCCGTCACCTTGGCCATTGAGGAAAACGGGTCGAACATAGCGTACACCGCGGGCACAACGCACGGTGCGCCCGCAGGACAACAGAGCGCTGCTGGTCCCTCGTTGGGCCCGATTCGCACAGGCACTGGCAAAGCGTCGAGGCGGGTCTGCGGACGGCACAGGGCAGGGGCCGCAGGGTGATGCCCACGGTCCCGGACACACCGAGTGCTCCCAGAAGTAGTCGGGGGTGTCGAGGATGTCGCAGTGCAGGTTCACGTTCATGCGGTGCATGAAGAGGTTGCCCTTGAGTTTGGCGGTGTCCTCGATGGCCAATCGGATGGAGCCTTCCCTTTGCAGAATGGCGGGGTACCGCTTCGTCTCGTTGATCACCTGCGACGCAATGCGACGCTGGCGAGGCTGTGCTTTCGGAGGCACAAGTGTTGCATCTCCGACAGACGGTGTATCTATCCGTCTATCCATCTGCCTTCACCGCCACCAAACTCACCACCTCTCCGAACCAAGATTTAGGAGCCTGGAAACATGGGGAAAATGGAGGAAAATGGGGGGAACTGCAGAAAAATGGAGGAAAGTGGGGGGGATGGGGAAAACTGGGGGGGAATGGGGGGAAATGGATAAAAATGGGGGGAAATGGATAAAAATGGGGGGGATTGGTAGGGAATGGGGAATTAGCGGGCATAGCACACGGGGTGTGGGTTGTGGAGGGTTGTGGAGGGTTGTGGCAGGATGTGGTTCAAGAAAATGGGAGGAAAATGGAGGAAAATGGGAGAAAAATGGGACGAGATACCCATTTTTCACAGTCCCATTTTCCTCATTTTTCCGGAGGTCGAAGAGCTTCCCCACAATTCCCTTCATAAAAATCAACTCACCGCACTCACCGACGGAAAGATGGGATTTTGTGCCACTCGCCGACACTCACCGCCAGAGCGGCTAGTGCAGATGCTTGATCTATGTACATGCTCCTCAGAGATTCCATGCACCGGGCTGCTGACGAGCTGTCCCAAAGAGATTCGTATGCAGATGTCGGCATGAAACATCAGCCGGGCACATGCAGCACGGCACAGTATGCCCCTGGGACAATGCCATGGGGGATGTTGGGGTGGAAGAAAAACGGTCTGCGCACAGGGGGGGTCGTTGGAGCCCCTTCTCCAGACCCTCCCCCCCACACTTCAGGGCTCACGTGACAGGGACCCCCGACAGACCGTCGGGGGAGTGGGGGGGGGGGGGGGGGAGGGCATGACGCCTGGTTGTGTTGCTGCCTGCAGCTGGCGGCGCATATGGGCCTCTCGCCACTTATCCCTGCCCTTCCCTGGAACCCTTTCCCTCCCTTCGCCGCGGCGCCCATCGGCCTCTCCCCCCCCTCCCTCTCTCGGCCTGGCCAATCCTGACCTCCCCACACCCCCTTCCTTTCCCTTGGGAGGTCCTGCCAACGGAGCCCCAAGACTGTCCCTGTTTCACTGCTCTGTGTCGGGTCCACACGGAGGGGGGGGGGGGGGGAGTCCTGCGGTACCCCAACATATATAACGATCCCCACAATGCCCTGGTCATTTTGAGTTGTGTATTATGCGGTTTTTTTTTGAAAAAATCTTCTTCCGGGCCGCTTTGCAGCGCAGGTGGTGAGTCATCAATAGTGGTTAGACCAGCCTCTTTGGACGTGCTCGTGGCCTTTCCCAGCCCCCCTCTCCCCCTCCTTCCAGGGGCTCAAACGCCCCCCCCCCCCCTGCCCGGAGGCACAACGTCACGGCACAGCAGCATCGGGCATGACGAGCCGCATGCACTGGACCAGACAACACCCGCCATAAGCCGCGCTACGTCCTGCCCGCCACCGCGCACACCCGACCACACACTCAGAACGGCACAATGCAATGACACCATCGGACATCGCCGGGGCCTCCAGGGCATCCCGGCGGCACGGAGCACCCCAACCGGGCGTATCCCAAACCTGCAGTCACCAAGGGCTACCTCAGCCTCAGCCCAAGGCCTACATACATCGCGCCCCAGACGGAGCCCCGGCCCAAAACATCACCGACCGCTGCCCCGGCCTCACCGCACAGCCCCGGCCCCATACGTCGGTGACGCGGTCCTCAAATATCTTCATCTTCATGCTCTGAGCCAACGCATGGGAGAACGCCAACTTGAGCTCCACGTCGCGGTTTTCCAGATAGAAATGGTCCAGCCCGATCGCTCTTGGGCCCTGAAGGCAGAGAAGCAGAGCCTCGGACCACGACAGTGAAGCTCTGCCGATTCAAACACTCCAGTTCATACTTGACCCTAGTCTCCGGCATGCCGATGGCCGCCGGATGTGAAGGCAACCTCTTGCCGGAGGCTGCCGGATGTGGCCCATCCCTGTGCCAGAGGCTGCCGGATGTGAGTGTTGTTGTGCGGTTGGGTTTAATTCGATTGTGTGGCGCGCTCACAACTCCACAACAATCTTCGTCAGCGGCGACAGTCTCCAGGGGTGCCCCGCTGCCCTCCCAGAACTTCTATTTACGCTTCTGGGAGAGTAGTGCTTGCCCTGCCGTAAGGTGCCGGATGTGGACCAGACTTCTGCCGGAGGCTGGCGGATGTAACCTCATGTTTCTGCCGGAGGCTGCCGGAGGTGGCCCAAAATTTTTACCGGAGACTAGGGTCATGTATGCTCCAGTTCAGTCTTCTGATGCATTGAACATATGCTTGGCCTATATACACAGCCCAATGCCTTCTTGACATTTATGGGTCAGTGGTCAGCCACTCTGTGCAGCAGTGCCGTCCTTACCCACCTCCCATTGGCGCTTGGCATGACAGTGGGATACACGTACCATCCCGCGCCACGCACACAGCCCTACCCTCCTGGCAACAGGAGAGTTAAATGCCCGCCCCCCCTTGTCCTACCACAGGCCGGGTGCTGGTTCAAGGGGCAAAAGTGCGGACACGGAAACGGGGGGGTCGCCGTGTTTGGACAGGCCCCCCCAACTTGCGAGAGTAACACTAAATCCCAAAAATTTGACTGAAACAACACTTGCCGTTGCTATGACAGGGGCGTTGCTCTCGGAACGGGTGGGGGGGTGGGGGACCACGGAACACATGTCTGCCGACATAAGCCAACCCTCCCCCTCACAACATGACAATACACAAGAACAGGCCAGCACACACCCCAGAACACAAGAGCACATGGAATTACAGCCACACCAACACTTTGCCACCCCCTATTGACCCCTCCTGCAGCCTCCACAAAGCTACAAACCACCTTCTCGATTGGATTAGAACCCCAAAAACGATGGTTCAAAAAAAGGTCCAAAATTGCGGAAACACGGGGTTGCCGTGTTTGGACAAGCCCGTGTTCGGACACTGGGGGGGGGGGGACTGACCGGTGGCTACCGACGAAGCGCAGGAACAATGGAGCGATGGACACTGCGGAGCATAGACGTGCCCATGAGGCCTCCCACTGTGCACCCGCCTGCGTTGCACCGGCCTTTCACTGGCCCGCCGTTGTTCTGGTTGTCAACCGCCGCCCGTTGTTCGTCAACCGCCGTCCGCTGGTTGACTTTGTACTGCGCCGCGTGCGGAGGACGTCGCATTCCCATCAACGCAGTCAGCGGCGGTGCCCATCCGCGTTTGGGGCCAACCCCCGCCGCTGAGAGAGCGCAGGGAACGAACGGATGACTGAAATGGACGATGCCGCGGTCACAGACGGTCAATGGACGGGGCCGGACAGCCGCCGAACAGACTTCAACAGACGACCGCACCACCGCCGCACCCGCACCAGCCGCGGCATACCCCGTGTCCGCCGGTGCTTTCGCGGTAACTGAACGGGTAGATCTCATACTCGAATTTGCTCTCAGATTTGATCTCGAAGGACTTCAGTTGCGCCAGCACCTTTCAGCAACGCAAAGCGCTGACGGCGGGTGTTGGGTGTTGGGAGGGGGTCGGAGGGGGCGCACTACACCCACCGCCGGGCGGCAGCGCACTGCCAACATGTCTCGACATCCTCCGCAACTCTAACCCCCTGAAACCATCTTCACTGACCCCCACACAACGGTCTCGACAGCGCGTCGGTTACCTCCAATCCTCCAAACTCCCCGATGGCCCCCAGCAATCCTCAATAACCCTCACTGCCCATCAACAACACGCAGCAATCCTCCATCACTCCGCCCCTCACCAATCCTCCTGAGACAAGACCAACCTTCAACAAAAAAAACCAGTAAACCATCAGAAGCAGTCCATCAAAGGCCCCTGTGACCCTCGTTGGCCAACAACGGCCTCTGGTAACCCGCACCAGTCCTCAGCAATCCTCAACAACTGTCAGCAGCCCAGTGAACAAGCCTCTGCAATGCCCAACCACCCTTCATGTTCTTCAACGCCCCTCAACAATCCTCAATGACGCTTCAATGTCCTCTACAACCCCCAGCCATCCCTTCGCCCTCAACAAACCCTCAACAAACCCTAAACTCACAAATCCTCATCCTCCTGCACATCCCCTGGAATGCTCCTTCAAATACCCCCCTAACTCTCTACAACCCGAATTGGCTGTACAGCTGCCGAAAGACCTTGGACTGAGAAAAGATCTGCCCAACATCAGAGCTCATAAAAGAGAATGCGTGTGACGCCTTTCTCTGCCCAAAAGTCTTCCCGCAGGGTCTGCTGCCCCCGCTACATTAAATTCAGGCATTCCACATCGTGCCCCTCACCTCCCACACACATGCCTCAGGCCCAAACTCATTCCCCTTCATGCGGTCGTCACCCCCCCCCCTTGTTCACTATGGCCTGACTGTACAGCTTGAGGTTGCTGTGTTTCCTTGGGCCGTGCTGCAACTGCCCCAAATGGGGCTTTTGTGTGTACAACCGCGCGCGCACACACACAGACACGCACACGCATCCCCCACACATACACACACAACTGCACATCCACATACACACACACACACACACATACTCAAGCACGTACACAAACACAAACACAAACACAAACACAAACACAAAGACGTACAAAAGAACGCGCACACACGTACATAGTCCACTGCCATACCTTTTGCCCAAGACGTTCGGACCCCCACCAGACGGTCACACCGTAGGAGAAGAAGAACACAGTGGTCTCCTCCTCGCCTCCGTACGCGGGTAAATGCAGCAGCACCACGTCATTGAAGAGCTGCAGAGGCCGTACGGCAGATGCACAGAGTTGTCATCCCAATCCCCATCGACCACAAACGCCCGCCCCTGACCAGCTCATGGGGACAGAGCTACCATAGAGGGGGGATGGCTCGTTTGGGGCCCATTCCGGAGGGGCAACCCTGCTGGCGTACGCCAACGCCTTCAGGGGTTCAGCTTGTGAGGTGGTCGTTTGGAGGTGGGAACCCAGGACTGAACCGACCCCATGGGTACCTAGTCCAGCGCGTGGGCGCGTTCTTGGTACGGTTCTTGGAGGGAAATTTCGGCACACCTCAATTTCGGGGAACAACGCATGCAAAGCAAGCAGGTGCATGACGGCCACAGGCCTTCATGAAAAGAAGCAAAGTGGAAGGCTTTACCGCTGGGCCCTTCGAGCCCATGTCCTACCCCACCCCCCCTTCATTGGACAGGCCTGGCCATCATTCGAAGATGGTCGTCACCGGCCAGAAGCACTGAAGCTGCGACACATGTCGTTCATGCTGCCCAGCACGGCGCCACCAATCCCGACTTTAACCCCAGATTTGCCCTCCCTGAGAGAAGCCCCCAAAGTAGACCAGAGTGGACCGCAATTCCTCCCCAAACAGCACGCTGTACAAGACGAAATGGGTGAAAACAGGTGAAAAATTCAACGTCAACACCCATCACTTCTCATGTGCCGAACAAACAGTGCGCTTGATCTAACAACCTCTCTTTGAGGTGATTTAGAAGGGGACCAATGAAATTGAGAGGGGGACCAGTGAAATCGAGATGGTGATCAATGAAATTCAGAAGGGGGCCAATGAAATTCAGAGGGGGGCCAATGAAATTCAGAGGGGGACCAACGAAATTCGTCAATACATTCATTTCCCCCACAGTTTTGGTGTCAGGTCAGGCTCGTGCCCTTAGGCCCCGTCAAGAGTACTCTTGATTACCCTCCTGCCCTCCCGGCGCCGGGAGTCACTGACATCCGAACTGTCATCGGTCTCCCACACCGCCAGCGAGCAGAGCTCTCGTGCCCTCTCCCGCGCCCGATCACTGACATCCGCAAAGAACCCCATCACTGAACGACTCTTTCAGAAAGGCTTGGACCCCCCCCCCCCACGGGGGTTGCAATGGACCATTCCTGCCTCCCCTGTACCCAGGGCCGTAACCCCCTGGCATCATGGAATGCCACATGCTGGGCCCACATGACACAGGTCCAGGGGAGCAGGAGGTGGGCAAGTACAGTACCCGAGGGGACATAAACACCCCCCAAAAACCGCCTTCCACTCACCAAAACACAGCCCAGACATGCCACTAGCGTCTGGCAGGGAAACTGGTTCTCAGTAGGAATTGGCCCCGTACCAAAGGCCACTCAGTAATACCCGCCCCCTGCACCGCCAGAACTCAGTATGAACGTGCTGCGTCCACTCTGTGGCTCAGTAGGACCCTGTTCCATCTGATCGTGTCTGAGCTGGCAGACGCTAGTGGCAAGTCTGATACAGCCCTATCCCCACATTCAACGCCTCCTGCCGACACCCTAAATCGCCCCTTGTCACACTGCCCGCGGCATGGGAACTTTGTCTGCCACCTGCGGGAGAAGTGAATGCGATGAAACCAAAATTCAGACACATTCGAAAAAAACTGCGATGCTCGCATTTTCCCCGCATTTTCCATGACATTTGGCACCCGAACCATTTGTTTCTCAGTGCCTTCGGGACACACAACACCTTGGCACGGTTTGATGCCATTGTTCTGGTCGTCTCACCATCAATGGGTTTCTTGCTAAGGGGTACAAGGGCTACTTCCTTCGTTTGCGGGATGTGTGAGCAATAACATTCCCTGAGTAAGGTTGGGGTCCCCCGAAATCACGCCACAAGAGCATATTTTAATTGAAACCGCTGATACCCTCTGCAAACCCCACACCCCCAAGACCCAAACCCGCCTCCATCGAGGCACAGGGGACATACAGAGGGAATGTCTGAGGGCTGGAAGAACTTCCGCAGCTCCTTCATTTTGTACGCATCCGCAGTGGCAACGACCGTCAAGATCCCGAGGTTCTGCGCAGGATCCGGCGGCCGCATCCTTCTCCGCAGCGAATTCCGGGGCTTCCGCCGTGACTGCAAGGGATACGGCCGTCGTACTGCATTACCTCAGTCCATTGCACAGGCGGATGAACAATGCACAAGGCCAATGTCCAAACGGGCCATTGCATGTCTTGAAACATGAAAAAGCAGCCCAAACCCAATCCAAAGGGGATGCGGTGGGACGCGTACCTGGCGACGGGGCGCGGCCTGCCGACGTCTTTGGGAAAAACCACACAGAACCCGGTCGGGCCTATGCTTCGTTTGAGGTCTTTTGCGGTAAACGGAGAGAATCGCACATCATTTGTTGTCCCCTGATCTGTCAAACTTTTCATCTCATGCTTCATAAGCCCAGTCAAACTGCATTTCATCAGTGTGGCACACATCCTGGTCTTGTATTGGAAAGCAATGTGCCCTGTTCAAACCCCGCACGAAGTAGTGGAATGCCTGTGCCTCTTGCTCAACCTAAGCTTCTGATTTGGTGGACTGACGTTTCTCCACAGACAACACTTTGCTTTCCTGTTTCTTCCGTCGGATTACCCAATCAGCCACATTAAACGATGTCAAAAACTTGTTTTTTTTCAGCAAACAATCTGGCCTCCTGCTCAAGGTCCCATGTTGTGGTTGACATTTCTTCTCAGCCTTTTTCACCTGCCGATATTCATTCATGTGTTTGCTTAACTCCGGATACCGTCTTCTGCGCCCCCCACTTGACAAACGATAACGAGAGGACAAATAAGAGTTAATGGTGCGAGCAATCGCCTTCATTGCCAGCTCAACGAAGTCCTGCTCCTTGTTCATCCAGATTTTCAGCTCCTTGTTGCCAATTTGGAGCCGTTTCTTAATGGCATTCTTGGAGGTCCGCTTTTGCTTGTCTGTCAGGGATGGCGATCAGCAATTCATCATCCGCTTCATCAACGTCAGCCATATCTAGCCATATCTGCAGCATCTCCATCAGAGATGCTCTCACCATCAGACATGTTGAGGACATCATCACCCAAATAATTACCCCCCCCCTACTAATACCTCCCCCCTGAGAACCCCGGAAATTCCAGATCGACAATACCCCCCCCCGGGGTACTTAGGGGGGGGGGGGGGGTGTTTAGCCAGGTCAACAACCCCCACACCTCCGCCCAAAGGCACACCCGTGCCCTGCAGAACGGGCCCCATGCAATAAGCCACGGCCGAAGTGACACCGTGCGATGTGGCGCCACGCAGGAAGGGCACGGAAGGTGCATACCACATCCACATCGGAGACATACACATCAGAGACACCTTCCTTGTCCTGAGCATGGGTGCGAATGAATCAGCACCGCCCTCTCCACAGCAATGCAACGCTCGGGCACTGTGGGCGTGTTATTGGGACGCAAATGAAGGCACCAAAGGCAGGTCGGATGCAGAGGCAGCAATGGAGGTAAAATGAATACGGGAGCCCGCCATGAAAGCCATGAAGCCAGCCATAAAAGCAACTACCTCATTAACTCAGGGGGGCGTTTGCCCGGCACACTACTGTTGCCCTTCAGGGGGATTGTTTGCCCTGTGCGCACCCTGTGCACCACTGCCGACGCAGTTACTCGGAAAAGGCCCCCCCAACGATCCCCCCCCTCAAAGGTGGCCCACATGAAACTGGACCCAGTCCATGGCTGGGGGAAATTTGGCTTGCGCGGGGGGGGGGGGGGTCGTTCGAGCCCCTTTCCCGGACCCCCTGTGTGACATTCCGTCGCGTTGTTGCTCCTTTACGGGGCCCTGGACGGTCACCCGTTCTTCCCTTCGCATGTTGCGTCGGGTCGCTGCGTTCTGTCGGCCGCTGCGGCCGGTGCTCTTGCTGGTGTCGTTTCCGCGTTCGCGGAGCCCAGTAGTTGGCGTATTGAGGATGTGCTGGTTGTTGCCGGGGTCGTTTGACTGTGTTTGCTGTCCACACACCTCTGTCCACAGGCCGTCCATCGCCTGCCTCGCTGTGTTTCTGTGCGGCCCAGGTGCCCTGTTCCTCCACGCGCTGTCCGGGCCGTCCCCCATATGCCCTTTTCCCCCTCACGGTTGGTCTGCCCCTGATGGGCTCCCACTCCTGTTGCGCAAACAGCCCATCTGGGCTGCGGGAGACACCCCCCACCTGATGCCGGTTGAGCAGGGGTTGCCCTGGCACCCGGTAGCGACGGGGTTGGCTGGCCAAGCCATCCCCTTTATCGTCGCTGCCTCCCATGCGCACGCTCTGCCATCTGCTCCATTCTGGTTCTCTGTTCCCGCTGTTCCAGTTGCCTCTCCCGCCTCGCTGTGCCCCTCCTCCTTGTCTGCTGTGCCCGCCCTTGTCCCTCCTGGTGTGGCTCCCGCGTTCTGTGTGTCTGTGTCGCTCCTCTCCCCTTTCCCGGACCCCCCCCCCCTTCTGGGCTCCCGTGACGGGGACGCCGGACGGGCTGCCAGGGGAGGTTGGGGGGGGGGGGGGTCCTGAGGTACCACAACACATATGACTCAAAATGATCCCCCACGATGCGCTGATCATTTTGAGGTATGTATCATGCGAGAAATTTTTCTTGAAAAAAAAATCTTCCACGCCACTTGGCGGCGCAGTTGGTGAGTCATCATCAGAGGTTTTAGACTAGTCTCTTGGGATCGGCCTGTCACGAGAGCCCCTTTCCTAGACCCCCCCCCCCCCGGCGCAAGCCAATTTTCCCCATGCCCATCAGGATTTCACCGGCGGAAAGACTGTTCTCGACGGCCTGCTCATTAATATTGTGCACTTGCCACTGGACCTCACCTGGTCGCTTCCGCGTGTGTTGCCACACGTGCCCCAAACAGGGGGTCGGTTAACATCCTTCATGACCCAGTCCTGTTGAGCAGATATGGGCTGCTCGAGGCAGAAAATGGTGCAAAGGGCGGCGCCCCCCTTGCAGAGGTGGTGTTAGACAGCGACGCGCAGCCCATAAAATAAGGCAAGATATACCTCAGATCCTAAGGCCAACTTCTCAGAGTGGGTGCTTGCAGACTTGCCACTAGAGTCTGCCAGGTCAGACGTGATACGAAGGAGCTGGGTCTTAATGAGTCGGACACAGAACGCAACAGGTTACTACTGAGCTTTAGGTGTGACAGGAGCGGATATTACTGAGTGGCACATGACATGGGGCTGATTCCTAACGAGACTCAGTCGCCCTGCCAGACACTAGAGGCATGTCTGGGTACTTGTGCTGACATGTAAGATGGGTTAATTGCTTCTTGTGGCCGTGGCAGATCAAGGTGTGATCGAAATCTGTCATGCCTTGCGCCATCATTGCGCCACCAGGTCACCACTTCGGCCAACATTTAGACCCTCTTTAGTGTTGGCCACCCACAACTCATAATCAGTTCATGGCTCCTGACCAGGTCGAGAGACGCGGGACGGAGAGAGGCCCGATTTCACCAATTTCAGCACATGAACAGGGCCGACGCAAAAAGGAAGCCCGCATGAAAGCCAATGCGCGTACATGTGTTTATATGGTGGTTTCCCTTTGGCCCAGCAGTTTGCCCGGCAAAGCGACGGTCCCCCATACAAGAGGGGCTGCCCTAGCCCACCCCACCGCAAGGAATGCTTTCCCGGGTTCTTGCACCTCCGAGGAGTGGAGTGTTCTGCATTCCTGTTTCAGTAATGTGACACATTGCATCACAGCCGTCCCTCAGGCTTGTGTGGCCCAATCCAAAAAAAGTCTGGAGGAAGGCAGGGAATGCCTGGGGGGGGGGGGGGGGTGCGACAAGGGCAACTAAGGTCATGTCGAGCGATAGTTGCCACCCTGTTGCACATCACTGTTATCAAAGTTTTGTGACCATGCAGAGCAGCCGAGCACAATGCTCCCTTGGGTGGATACAATGGAGTGACTGCGCAGACCACTACAGCACAATACACAGCACCATCCATGCAGTTGTGCAAGGGCAATTAATAGGGGGTGGGAGTACCGTCAGCAGTATCTATTGGGCAACTCGACAAAGCAGGCAGTCCCACAACCTCAAGACGGGGCCAAATATGGCCTGGAATGAAGAGACGGAAATGGGGAAGCGACCTCAGAGTCATTGTCCCCATCATATCTCCTTCCGATATCCTCTTCCGACTGCACCGCAAACGACACGTACTCAGGCTTCCTCCTTCGCGGTTCGTGCGATGATTGAGAACACTTTGCCGAAGATGGGGACTCGGCCGGGGAATCAGCGGCGAACTCGGCCTGGCCACCGCGCGCGCCGGTCTCCGACTCGTCGCCAGACACGGACAACTGTTTGGGCACCAACGAAGGGAGCAAAGCATCCTCCTCGGAGTCTATGCTATGGTCCTCATCAATGTCATCGCTGTCCGATCCACTTCCGGACGATGCCGAGGGTGGGGCATTCATCTAATCCATTTGCGGTGGGCCTGCAAACAACAGCGGGGCTGGCCTCAGTGAACTACACGAACATGACTAAAGACCCTATCCCCAGCCCCCAAACGGGGGCCCAAGGGGTTCCCATCGTTGGACAAGCCCCTACTTCGCCGTAAAGACGACCATGGCAGACCCCCCCCCCTTGCGCAAGCTCACTGAAAGTCAGGAAAACAACGGTCAGACAGGTCCGCGTGCTTAGACAAGGCAGTGCCCATAAGAGGAAATCTAACAGAGCGGCCAACAAAACGACGGTCAGGTGGGTCCCCGTGCTTAGATAAGGGAGTGCTTGCGCAAGGGGGGGGGGGGGGTGGCACAAGGCCTTGGTGGTTGGCTCTGTTAGCCTGTGGCGGCGCCTGTTGGCCTCTCGCCCTTGAACCTTCTGCTATGACAAGCAGGCATCTGCACTACTGCGGGCATCCGCACTGCTGCGGGCATCCCCCTGCCTGGGTGGGAATCCAGAATGCAACTTCTGCCCATGGCGTCCTCCCCTGACGGCCTGATCAGTGCCTGGTATGCGGTCATCACGAAGACCCCAGGCTGGGAGGTGCTCACCACAACCAGCAACGTGAATGTCACATAATGCCATGGGTGCTGACCGGGGGGGGGGGTATCCATTATTTTGAGAGGGCGCCGCTTGACAGTGTGCACAAGGTTCGGTGACACAAAATCGTGCAGGTAACCACATGTTTTGGCCGACCCGCGTTGATGATTGATGGTTCAGCGACACCCCTCCTCCCGCAAACAAAACAGTGGCACGCCAGAACGCCCACACACCCTCCTCTCGGAACAAGAGCCAAGTAAAAAAGGCAGCAACACAACTCAGGGGTGATGCCCCGTGAGCTGTCCATGTGCCATGTCGCCCAGCACCAACCACCCACAGTTCGCAGGCACAAAACTGGAACAAACGGCGTTCAACTCCTGATCTCGAGCAACAAAACCAGGTCATACAAAAGACATGGCACTGGACACCGGTTGTACTGCACGGTACCCAACCCGCGTTCATGGAACCACCAGCACCCAACATTGCTTTAGTTTGCTGCACTGCATGTTTGCGGCACTTGTTCCCGATATCTGCTGAAGGTGCTGGAGGTCAACTGCTGTGTGCCTTCTACTTCCAACGCCCTACTTCAGCGCTATGCAGTGCATACACACACTTTAACAACCGCACACTACACCAACACCACACACACTACGCACACTGTGCATTGCGCATTGTCTGCACACTGCGCACTACACAGTCCGCACATTTGCATGTTGTGGCGTGTTCTGCACATTGCACACTGTGCACCCTGCTGACTAGGCATTGCCACCGCACTGCATCCTTGGCACGCGACGCACTGTGCATACAATTTGTGCACCCCACACTTTGCACGTTGTACACTGCGCACGTTGCACACTGCACCATGTGTATTCGGAAGAATGCACCCCATGCACCAGGGATGGATATAATAGTGACCGAATTATTTTGGTGGGGGTGGGGGTGGGGGTGGGGGGCTCTGAGGGGCCCGAGATGACGAAATGACGATTACGCTACTCTCTTGTCCCTCTTATGGTAAAGGGGAAATTTTGGCGCCAAAGCCGCCGATTTTCTTCTGAGGGGCCAAAAGTGGTCCAAAATCTCGAAAAAATTCTGTTTCAAAAAATGCCATGAGGCCCATCAAATCAGCGGAATGTGCTGAACGCATGTATGTGGTAGGGACCAAAAATCTTCTTTTTCAAGGCTCAAAAATGGTGAAATTTGGCCAACATCGGCTGGTCGAATTCGTCATCGTCATTTCGTCATCAGGGGGGCTCTGCCTCCCCCACCACTACATCCATCCCTGCTGAGAGGGCCATGTGAATGGCATGTGAAGTTGGCCGCGGCCTGGGGCACATCGGCGGGACAATACCTGCCCTTTTTGAGCCCCCCTGGTGGCAGAAATGGTCTGACGGTGGGACGTTCGGTCTATCATTCCGACGATGGTTGTGCCGACAAAATGCGAACAATATCCTCCACCTCATGGGCATTGTGTAGTGTACAAAGTGAGCGGTGTGCAGGGGGCGGAGTGGTGGCGTACAGTGTGCAATCTTCGCAATACTCAGTCTTGATTGGGTCGGTGGCATCTCAGCAACTGGTGATGGACATGCTTGCCTCATGCTTGTTTTTGTGGTGGAGCACCGTCGACAAAATAATTGTCCTTTCGGCGCCTTTGGCGGCAATGGATACCATGGTCCCCATCAGTTGAGCCAGCCCCCCCCCCCCCGGGCTTTATTGGCCCCCCCTGCCTGAAGTCGAAGCCCAGCTTTCCAAGAGAGATTGAGGCACCAAAATGCACTTTCGGTGGCCTATTCTCGGGTCACTCTGTAAAATTGGAGGTGCTGTGTCGACTGCAGGTGCTGTGTAGACTGGGACAGAATAGTGTTCGTTGTACATACCGGGTGGGGGAGAAGTTGGCACGTGCAAAATTTGGTGTGGCAAAATTTGGTACGAAATCTTAAACACCATGGAAAAATGTGGTACGAAGTTTCAGTTGTGCACACCGCAGGAATTGAAACAGGGACTTGTACGACTCAGCTACCTGCTTTCTCTGCTGATCACCTGTGAAACAGGGTTCAAATTTGAAACATGATGTCCTCAAGAAATTTTTTTTCTGTTCTAATGCTTGCCTCAGGCCCCAGGGACCTAAATTCTGCACCCCGGACAGTTCCGAATTCGGTCCTTAAATACCACGGCAAAATGTGGTACAATTTGGTTGTGCCACATTTCGCTGTTCCGAATTTCGCCTCTGCCAAATCCCCCCCCCGGTAATGTGCGTGCTTTCTGGGTTGTTGGTGCATACGGACTGTTGGATGGGTGTGGACGCTGTCGGCGTAGCAGGCACACACAAAGCACTGCGCTGGTTACTACAAAGAACATCGTCCCTTCGGGAAGACTGTGCTGAAGCAGGTGCCCGCCAAACAATCGAGATCAATTGGGGCATCAGACTTCAGGAAAGAGTGACTACAGTGGTCACGGTCAAGTCGACAAGAGCACACCGTTGGAAACATCGTGCCCCAGGGTTAGTATTACACAGGACCCCCTTGGGGAACGTTGAACATGCGCAGAAGCAATTCGGCAAAGCCAAAATGCTGTCCATCCGTCTGCCTATCCGTCGCAGTTTGTGGCTTCTCAGGATTCACCGCGACCACAGCGGGAGAGGCACACCCGCAAGGGGAGCAAAGTGCCCAAGGGGGCACATTCTTCATCAGGGCCCAGCCCATGGGCGTGCCCAGGCACAACACCTCCCCGAGTCAACGGTTTGGGGCCCACGGTTGGGGGTTTGGAGGGGTGGGACGACAAGGCGGGGCTGCAACAGGATTTCTTTTTTTTTTTTAGGGGGGCGGCGGGGGAGTTGCTGGCGAAGAACTGGTGCCATACACCATCTCTGAAGACTTCCTCTTTCATATTGCCAACCAAAGCGGTGACCGCGGTGGTGCTGCAGTCACACGTGCACATTTGCTTTTCCAGCATCGCCACCCTCGGTCTCGATTCGCACAATCTTATCAGATTTGGTGTTGAGGCTGCTCAGATACTTCGTCAGGTCAACGCCCTGCTCCTTCAGTTGCTGCAGGAAGGCGACTTGCAGCATGTTGTCCTTGTTCCGGTGGTCCTCCTCCAGCGCAAACTCCTCTCGCTTCTGCTTCAAACGGGCTGCATGGGCTGCGGCATCCAACTCCATCTGATGCGCGTGCGCTGCGTTTGCCAGAGCCCTCTCTTTGTCGGCGCGCTCTGCGCTCTTCGCGAGCCGAAGGTCTTCGGTGTCCTGCTGCTGCTGCGCGGTCTCGCAGTCCAAGCGAAGCTGGGTCCTGGTCTTGATGGCGGCGTCATGCATGGCCTGGAGCTGCTCGCTCGCCTTGTACCCTCGGAACACCACCTGATTGATGGAGTAGCCGATGCGCTTCGCTCGGTCCAAGAGCACAGGGAAGGTCTCGAGCTGGCTGAGCTCCGCCGTCCGCTTCAAAAAGTTCTCAAACGTGTTCTGCGACCCAAACTTGACCACGTCCGCACAGACGGCGTTGATGAAGTCCCCCATGGGGTCCTGCGTGGAGTCCAGCATCACTTCGAGGTCGTCGAGCTGGAAGAAGATCATGAGCTTCACCACCAGCTGAGCGTCGTCTGCCGTCCGCACGTCCTTCACGTTGTAGTACACCTGCAGTCCAAGTGGGGAGGCGCGTGTGGGATAAGGCCGTGGAGGGGCCTGAGTAGGGCAGCGACATCCGTCAACTGCATGGGGATCCGCTGCATACCCCCTGTGTGACATAAAGTCCATCTCTGGTTGCTTTACGGGGCCCAGGACAGTCACCCGTTTATCCTTCACCGCATGATGCAGTGTCGGTCTTCTCCTTCTTCTCATGAAGGTCCGCCAAGCCGCTGTCTTGACCCCACCATTTCTGTTTCTCCATGGCGGCGGGTTGTGGTGGTCAAGACATTAAGGATCCATGCGGCATTAACCTTCGCTCAGACCCCAGCCCGTGGTGTGGCGCCCGCGCTGCAGGCCCCCAGTGCCCCCCCCCCCCTTTGTCAAAGCAACGGCAAATGACCAGACATTGACGGAACCAACGGCCACTGTTGCTCACAACAGGGATGGATGCACAGGCAAACCACCACCACCACCACCAACACCGGTGGTGCGCATGTACTGGACGAGTATGTTTTGAGGAAACATGAGTGGTCTGCAGTGCAAAGGCACACCAACTGTTTTTGTTGTTGTTCACTAGACATAGTCCGGAAGCTGCGCAGGTGAGCTCAGTTTGGGCATGTGTCACATCGTTGGCGCACGGCAATACAAGGTACACCAACTGTGAAATAACAGGCAGCAGAGTGTCGGTCCCTTCAGTCAACACAGCAACACAGCAACACAGCCACATGCGCTGGGGTACCACAAATGCGAAAAAGATGCCCCGCGCGTGCGCCGCGCAGCAAGTTTCCCTCATTGTCTGAGCAAGGCGCCCTCACAAATGGCTCACGCTGTGCCAGGCCTGTGCAAAGTGCGCCGCAGACGCATCACAACTTGCCCAAAGGCACCGCACGTACGACTAATCAGGACTCTACAATCTCTTGCACATCCCGGATCAGCAAGAGTGGATCGTGGTGCTTGGCCATGACATGGCCTTCAGGGATCTGTGTGGGCGCTTGACGGCGCTGTTTGATCAATTTGTGGGGGTCAGGGCGCCTTCTGGATTGGCAAGACAATGCGGTATGCAGAGGGCCTTGAAGGGGCCCTTGGGGGGCCTGGTCAGTTGTGTGACAGCAGGCGGCAGTCGGTGGCTATGTGACGGCAGTGAGCGGTCATGTAACGGCGGTTGGCGGTGGGTATGTAACGGCAGTGGGGGGCTGAATGACGGCAGTCGGTGCTCATGCGACGGCAGTTGGCAGTTGGCAGTTGGCAGTTGGCAACCAATAGACCACTGCACGGTCGTCACTTTGGCGTTCCCGCCTGAATTGCTGAATATGGCGTGTACCTTGGCCCCCCTTGAAATCCCCACCTCTTGCAATGCCCCCCCCCGGGGGGACGGTCACTTGGCCCAAAAAGCATAGGAAATACTTGGCGCCAAAGGAAATTGTTCTTTACGTGAAACTGGAACTGCTGCAGTTTCAGTGCAACCGTCGTGTAGTGCAGCCCCCCCCCCCCCCCAAGGGAGGAACCGTGACTTCATGGCCGCCCCCCCCCCACGCGTTGGCGGGGGGGACCGTCACGATATTACGGGGGGGGATTTCAAAGGGGGGGTGAAGGTACCGCATGCATTGTTGTAGTGGAAGTAATGGCCGCCAATGGGACCCAGGGCGTTCTTGGACGCCTCCAGCACTATGGCACCACCAGTGGACGGCCAAGTGCAGCCGATTGAATCTGTTACCCTTAACTGCCATCATTTTAGCTGCCACCCTTCGTTGATTGCCAACCGCTGCTGAACAACTGCCAACTGCCGCCGGCTGACTGCCAGCCTCACTCGCCGGGCCGGCATTCCAGACCGGCGAACAACAAAAAGAAGATCCCCCCCTCCCGTCAGAACGCCCTTGGGCAGTTCAAACTGTGCTGGATGGGGTACGCCTCCTGCATGCTGCCCCTCACAGGCCTTCCCTTGAAGCAAGCAGATGGTCCGCAGCATACCTGGTCCGGTAGAGTGGCGAGCTTCTGGAAAGTGTGGCCCCGGGTTATGTGCCCCTTATCGTCGGGATCGGCCGAGTGCCACGTGAATGTGTGCACCCACTCATGAGCCATGGGGGCAAACAACGTGGGCCCCCAGACGATGCGCCTCTGCACCGCCGCTTTGACGTCCTCCCCAAAGCCGATGCCGCTGCCGGGGCCAAAGGTGCTGGCATTGCCAGGTGTGCCCTGTTTCTCCGGCAGGGGCTGTGGTGGGCGGACAGGGTCGCCAGTGTAGACTACAATGGCCTCAAAGGCGTTGAGCGAGATCACATCGCGCACGGCGATGCTCTCGTGGGTCACAGGGTCCAGGAACAAGGCCGTGGGCCCACGGACGTGCTCCTTTCGCCCATCTCTAAATTTGATCTCAAGGTACTGCCGCTCATCTACGACGTAGCGGTCTAGAAATCGCACATCGGAGCGCCACACCCAAACGCGCTTGGGGCCGTAGACCAGGCGGTGTTGTCCACTGGCACTCCACACCGCGCAGCACTCACCCTCTTTGACGCGCCGCTTGCCAAGGGTCACACTTTTGTGGTATCGGCCATTTCTAAAGGTCAGGCCATTGGACGATGACGAACCGCAACCCATAGTTTGTGACTGGACAAGAGTAAGAGCACATGTCACGCACACGTGAAGCATCGATGATTTTAGGCGTTGCCTAGAGTTCCCAGCTATCATCATATATTGCGCGTCATATAATGCAGTGAGAAAATTCGGAGATCAGTGGGACGGAAAAAAATTGTAACCGGTTTTTTGATGCCAATTGCATCCCTTCTCGGTGATCTTGGGCACATCCCAAGAGCTGCGGTGATCTCTGTGCCTTGATCTGGAGGAATGTCAGTCTGTAGGTGGATTGGTTACCTGTAGTTTTCCAGGACGCCTGCTATGGACATTTTGCTCAGTGCATCACATGTGAGCTGGGCCTTTGGCTGGCGTCAGGGTGCACTGTGTGTTCGGGTTCACATCTGCAAGTATATTTCGCATCAGAGTCATTCACTCTCAGTCTGAGCTGCCAATGTTGTTGGTGAAGGAGGCACAAGAGTTACTCTCATTTGCTACTGCCGGGTCTTGAGGGCTAAGTATATGTGTGTAGGAAGTGTGAACTGCATTATGCATGTTTGAACCGATGGAAGCGCAGGTGCAGTAGGTCAAGGCTCAATTTCACTCCATCTGCCAGGAGCACACAATGAAGATCACAGTGAAGGAGGTGCTGGAACGGGAGGATTTTGCGCATTTTGGTTTGAGATGGTCACCCATTCGCAGACACAAATTGGAGGAGGGAAAGAACGCTAGCCTGTTCACTTTGCTGGCAGGCTTCGCAGTGGACCAGGAGCCAGTCTATACAGTGTTGCACGAGGACATCCCCTTGGTGAAGAAGGCCCTGGGCCGTGCCCTTACCCCTGAACAGGAGCTGCAATATCTAGACTCGCAATTGGCAGCATCCACAGTCCGCGAGGCTGAGCTGAGGTCCCAAATCGCTGAGATCACCGAAGAAAGAGATGCTCTTTCAGAAAAGCTTCACCTGGCAGGAAGCGGCTATGATGATCCCACCAATGACTGTGGTAGCAAATCTGACACGGGGGGAGAAATTTATTGAAATATTCTTGCAGTCAATTTTCCTGCCGGTAACAAGTGTTGGCCGTTGTAATGGGTCTCAGCAAAAAAAAAAAAGTACTGTTTGTCTTTTTGTTTACCCCCCTTTTTTTCGAGCCAGCAACCCACTTGACCACAAGACATATGTGATGCACTCATGCAGAGCAAAAAAGCTGAACGCAAATGTACAGGATGGCGAACGCAGTCATATGGCCATGGAAGCATGTGACCTGTGCTTTGAACAAGTTCTGCCGCCTGCGACACTGTAGCAAAGTAAACGTGCACAGGCTGTCCTGCCCATCGAGTGATTCTACAGCGGGTGGAGGTTCGTCTTTTTTTACAATAATCACTCCACACAGCACGCGCGCTGCAAGTACTCCCATGCACAATCAAAGAATAGCATGTGGTGTATGCCATGTCAGCAGGTCATTGCTAAGCGACCCCAGGGGGTCGTCGAACAACGACGCCACACGACTGCACTCCACGCCACTCCACTCCAATGCACTTCATTCCACTGCACCTGCACATCGCACCATAACACAATACAGGGCTGCCAAATGTTGCATGCTCCTTCCCAGGCACATTCAACTTGGCCAGTGCTTGCACATCTCCTGGGGCGAAAGGAGGCCAGGAGTGGATGTGGTGTGGTGTGGTGTGGTGTGGTGTGCTGTGGTGCCGTGTGGTGTGGGGTGGTGTGGGGTGGGGTGGGGTGGCTTTGTGTGGTGTAAAAGGGTGTCATGCACTTGGACTCCCCACAGGGTTTTGGTGGGCTTTTTCTGCGGGTGCTCAGTTGCCCGGGGCTTGGGACTGAGGGCCATTTGAAATGCTGCAGCGATGCATTCCCCTTTACATCACTCAAACATGCCTTTCCCCCCCACAAACAGCTTTGTGACCTCATTCCCTGGGGTTAGAGCTTCTGGGCGTCTGCAACAGTCAGCAATGGCATGCACACATGCAGTGGGTGCCGTAAGTACCCATCATGGGTCCTCCCCATCTTGACTAGTGGGGCCTGATGCATGCCATACCATTTCATATCACCTGCTTCGGCGGCCTTGATATGCCTATGGTTGCAGTGTTTACAGCGGTTTTCCACCATCGGGGGAGTGCACCGCTCCATTAAGGAACAAAAAATGTGACGAAATCACAACGGATAACGCGATTTCAATTTTCAACCATTTTCGCCCTTTCTAAGAGGGTGTTGTCGCACGGTGCGCGCACGGTGCAGCACCTCTCTGATTTTACCCGGTGAAGAGGCTCTCTGCAAACCAATATGGCGGGTGTGCCCACATAATTGTGGATGGTCGCCAGAGGCCATTGGATGATACCTGGTGTTTCTTTCTGCCTTTCTTTCTTTCTGCCTTGCAGAGGGATTTTTGGTACTTCCTGGTGGGTTTTCGTGGTTACTTGGGTAGTTGTCGTCGTTTGTTGCTCCAACGCAGCCCACCGTACCATAACCTGGTGCCGTTGAGCTTGGGCGCGGGGGAAAAACAGTGCCCATGAAAACGCATATTTCGGAACTTTGCACGGTGCGCGCACGGTGCGTGCGACTCCCTCTAAATCTTTGCTGGTGGAAATTGTATCGCAACGATGGGGCGATAGAAATGATCGCCAGGAATCGAATTCATCCACTTCTCCAAAAGAAACGTGGTGGAATTTCATCAAAAATTGGAGGAAAGCTCAGCCAATACAGTGTCTATTCACAGAGGCAGACAGGCTGCCAAACGCATGCACAATGCACACGTCTGCAGAGGGGCTACCACCAAGGCACTGCCGCTGCTTTGCGTGTTGCAGCAGCACCGTCTGTCACAATGCTCTTAAAAAATCGCGACGCACCAGTGCACTGAGCTGCAGAGGCAGGACGGCGCACCGGCCACATTGCGTTATCTTTCAGTGCGGCCTCGGCAGGACTTGCGCCCACCGAAATGGGAGGGTATGGAAGGATGGGGACAAAATTGTCAAGTTAGAGGTACAACCCAGGGATCGAATGAAGGAGGACGTACCACTACCTTCTCACAGCCACGAGGGTTTGCAACTGCGGATTACATTACACGTTTGGCTTCCCCTTCCCCTTCCCCTTCCCCTTCCCCTTCCCCTTCCCCTTCCCCTTCCCCTTCCCCAAGGCTCTCTCCCCTTGGCATCCACTGCTATCTTCCTCTTGGAATGCCCCCCCTTCGCCACCCAGGCCCGATCGCCCCCTGGCCAGGCCGGACTCGAACTTGTTGCCGGGGAGCAGGCGCACCGACGGGGGCGGCACAACCCCCAGCGGGTTGGGGGTCGAGTGCTCGGTGTACCACACCGAGACCTTGGACGTGACCAACCGGAAATACTGCCGGGCAGTGCCTGCGCCGAGGGGCAGCGACTCGTGCGGCGTCGTATCCGTGATCCACACCAGCTCCCCGCCGCGAAGGGCCACCCCGCGGCCCAGCACGCCGCGCAGGAGCTCGATGTCCCCATGGGGCCCGACAATGACGTGAGGCGCCCGGATCTGGGCGTTCCAGACCTGACAACTCGCGGACACAGTGGACGCCATGTAGACCCCCCCGCGATACTGCGCGTCGCAGTAGTAGCCCTCGCCCCAGTACGTGCGCTCTTCGGCCTCCATCCACCCGCCGGCGTCGCACAGGCGGCCGTCCACGCCACTCGGCACCCAGATCCGGCCCGGGGCCTCCACGTGGAGCCCGGGGCGGCGCTGGCTCAGCCCGTCCCCGGCGACCGCGCTCTCCTGCACCGTCAGGTACCCGATGGCGCCGAGCTCGGAGGGGGGCAGGGGGCACGCCGCCAGCAGGGGCAGGTACTGCCGGAGGGCCTCAGGGACGCTGGAGGCGTCGCCCAGGCGGATCGGCATCATGTTGACGTCGAGGCCGCGCGGGGGCGGGAACGAGACCGTCGTGACCACCGCCGCGAACACGCCCTCCGTCGCCACGAAGGGCCGCCACCAGGCCCGCACGAAGCCGTAGATGTGGCCGATCAGGGCGGCCGGCAGCACGCGCAGGCGACTGACGCGGTCCCTCTGTCCCAAGAGCAGCGCCCGGTACGTCGCATGGAAGTGGCGGTCGGGGGGCTCCAGAGGGGGCGCGAGGACAAAGCCCGCCTGCCGGTGCGCCCGGGCCGCCTCCTCCTCCTCTTCCTTCCGGTCGACGTGGGCGCCGCCCTCCGAGTCATGCCTCCACAACAAATCAAAGAAATAGGGGCCGGAGGTCTCTGCCAACCGCAGCGGTTCCCAGTCCCGGCCCATGGGCGGCCCCTCCGCAATGAGCAAGAGCTGCGAAATCGTGTGGGTGCGCACGGGGGGTGCAGGCACGTCCCCCCCCGTGGGATCGGGCGCGCCACAAGGGGTGTGCACAGCCCAACGCCCACCGACACCGGGCGCCAATCGGACCGTCGGGGGGAATGGAGGATGATTGGGGGGAAAGCATCCGGGACAAGGCGGTCCTGCAGCCAGGCCCCCAGCGCCTGGGCATCGTCCATCATCCACAACAAGCCTTCTTGGGGACCCCCCCCCCCCCCCAAAGGAGCGTATCCAAGACCCCGGCCCCGGGCAGTCTTCTGAACCCGCCCTCTTCAGCCCCGACCCCACGGGTGGGCAACCAACCCCCCCATCCACAAGTGGAGGATTCCACCCTCAAAAGGCGCACACGCGCGTACCCCCGGCAGTACCCACCGGCACACCCGTTCAGCCTCGATGGCACACACACCCCAAATGTAGCGCACAGACATGCCACTAGTGTCCGGCTGAGGAATTGAATTTCGTTAGGAATCGGCCCCGTACCGTGTGCCACTCAGTAATATCTGTTCTGGTCGCACCCGGGACTCAGTAGGAACCAGCTGCACCCGATGTCCGAATCAGTAGGATCCAACTCCTGTTGATCACGCCTGACCTGGCGGACACGAGTGGCAAGTCTGGTAGCATATCCAAAGACCCCAAACAACGGCGCCCGTCCATTCTCTTCACGCGAGCACCCACAGCCCGTCCAATCCCAAGGGAAGCCCCCTCCAACACAATCTCCTGCGCGTCCGGTGGGGAGGGCTGGACACCGGGTCCAGACTCCCTGGGATGCAGTTCCGCGTCCCCCTCCCGATGCGTTCGCCGGCGCGTGCCCCTCACGAACCGCCCCGGCCTCAGATGCGTCGCTCCATGCGCCGCTGCGCCGCGTGTGCACGGCCCCACCGCTGGCTCCCGAACTTGTGCTGCACGACAGCCCGCGAAATCGGCATCGTGCACAGCACCCACTACCCAGAGCACATTCCTTTTGATTTTTTTTGGCTCAGACCAAGATGAGCTGGCGTCGCCTGCTCACTTTACGGTACTCGAGATAACCTCTCGGGATCAAGGTTCAGAGCTGTCCAGTCCACTGACGGCGCATTCATCTTGATTTGGCAATGAGCACTGATGAGCTTGGAATGCCACAAGCGTTGCTACAAGGTCCAGGGCCTTGCCTCTCACTCACGCAGGGCTGTGTCAGGCTCATTATAAATGGAGACTTGTTTGCGAGCCACGCCACCCGCGCGTGGTGGCGAAATCAGGTCCAGCCACTTGGCCAGCCCACGAAGACGGGGGGCCTGCGGAGGAGGGCTACCCTTCATCGAAGCGGGGCTTCTTGAGGCGTCGGGCCTGGCGATGACTGCAGTCGGAGGCCGGACGGAGGCGCTCGTACAGCGCGGCCTGCTCCGCGGCGTCGAGTGTGCGGAGGCGGCCGGCGGCGCGGCGCCGGCGGAGGAGCTCATGGACGGCGATGGGCACCGCCGCGGAGACGCTGAGCGAGTCGCCGCTGCCCCGCATTTCGATGTGGACGGCGGCGTCGGCGGCCTCCTTCACGGCGTCGGAGAGGCCGCGCCCCTCGTGCCCGAACCAGAGCGCCACGTCCGGCCACACGCCGAGGAACGCCGCGTCGTCCAGCGCCACCGAGCGGCCCTGCGGTGTCGCCGCAACCGACGCCTAACCGTCGGCGCGCAGCGCGTCCAGTGCGGCCGCGCTCGACAGGAACGTGCGCGTGCTCAGGTACCACGAGCACCCCTTCGAGCGCCGCACCACCGAGTTCAGCCGCGCGGCTTCGGGTGCGTGCGCAAGGCCATCGTTGCGGCCGTGGCCGCGCCCGTCCGGGCGGCGGTTGTGGACCAGAAACACCTCCGGGACGCCGAGGGCGTCGCAGGTGCGGAGGATCGCCGCGGCGTTCTCACGCTTTGTGTCCTCGAGCACGACCCGCACACCGGCGATGCGCCGCGCCAGCACCCCCGCCAAATGCCGCTCGCGCCGCAGCCGCGCGGGGCCCGGCGGCGCGCTGCTGGTGGACCGGGCCCCCGGACCGAGAGAGAGGCGCCGATGGAGCGACGATGCGCACCGCATCACCGCTCGCGACTCCATCATTTGGAAGCGACTGAAATATCCGGCTACGCTGACCCGCCAGAATGCCACCAGGGAATTGCTGAGTGATACTTGGGGGGGGGGGGGGGGTAAACTGGCCTCCCTGGGATTTTGGTTCACCCACCTACCCACCCTCACACCCACCTGCCTGCCTGCCCACCCATATACCGGGGGGGGGGGGGTCACAGAGCTTGGTCTACCACCAATGTTGCCCATAGACAGAAACACACCTGCAAAGAATGAACGCCCTTGAGCCTGGCGGTGTGCGAAGCTCTGCAACCACCCACCCACCCAAAAGAGCTGACACCCCCCCCCTGGGGGGGGGAGGGGGGGCTGCACTTTTCCCGAAATCAGGGGAAACCCCAGACAAACCCACCCACCCACCCTCAGACCCCCCCCCCCCCCCCCGGTGTAGTATCAGCCAGCCACTAAGCAATGGCCTGAACGCCACCTGCAACCTGTTCCCCCTTGGACAGCACGGGTGGCCAGTGACCTCACGCTTACTGTGGGCAAGCGGTGCCAAGAGCCTGAGGCAACAGATCGCTTCTGCCTCTGGGCCTCTGAGGAGGCAGGGGGTTGGGGCGTGATTGCGCCGTGTGCTCAGCAATGCTTGGCCGAACCCGCAGGCTTCACAACGCTCCCCTGACGCTCCAAATTGGGTCCCAACGCGGTCGAAGGTATTCCGAATGATGTAGGGCCAAGTTCTTGCACTGCGTGCGCACTGCGCACTGCGTGCATACTGCCTCCGCGTCCTGTGGTTGGGATACTCACCCATGAATACCTGTCACCTATCTAGTAGCACGCCGAAGCAGCAAAGCCCACATGAGAACAATGAAAATGCCTTCAAGGGCCTTCAAGGGCGCCAAACATCCACATGCAGAACTACGCATCTACACATGCATAGGTTCATCAATTGTAATTGTAATTGTAATTGTACCTTGCCATTTGTGTTTTGGGAGCTGATCTTGGCGAGCATCCTCAAAGCTTTCACACATGATTTCCTTCAATGCTTTCCATCTCTTGTCTTGCGTGGTGCATCTTGACAATTCAAATATGCCACATCCTAAATGCTTAGGAAGCTAAAAAAAAACCCTGGTACGGAACCAAAAACTTGTGAAAAGGGGCCGAAACTAGGGTTCGAGTATTTGTCGACATCCAAAACTTCGCACTGCGTGCACACTGCGTGCATGGCATTCCCTAGTACCAGAATTGCAAAGCGTATCTCGCCCCACCCCTTGCGCACAAGGACGGCTGAGGTCAGGAAAAACTGCGGTCGGAAGGTGATTCCGTGCTTAACCCTCCCCCCCCCCTTCCCCTTGCAAGAGCAACACTAAAGTTCCAGAGTTTGACGGAACCAACACCTACCGCTGCCGTTGTTCGCGTGCGCCGTGAGAAAGCAGAAGCAGTGACCGCTGCATCATGCATGAACTCGTCGTTAGACGATTCTCTAATCCCCACCTCCAAAGGACAAGAAGGGCCTAAAGTGGGTGGTGAGACAAAAAAAAGTTATCCCCAAAAAAATGATCAACCACAGAAAAGACTGGACCTACACGGACCACCAGCAAAATTGCGTAAGTCTACTGTTGCTCTGACACGGGCGTTGCTCTCCCAAGGGGAGGGGGCGGTTGGCCATAATCGGACCTCTGTAAAAATTTCCGGTATCTGGTGTCCACGCTGGCTCCAACAAGGGGCTACGGACACCCCCAACGAATGGTGCCCGCCTGTTTGCCACCCGCACCAAGGCGCCGCAGGCGCCCTCACCCCTTGCCCAACTTGTTGCCCAAAGTCCAGGGTACCCTTTCGGGTGATCAGGAATTCTGTGATTACTACATATTGTCAGCAGGTGCCCGCACAATGACACCCCCACTGCCCCTAATGTTGCCCGAACCCCCTTCGCACCGAGACAATGCGGTGCTTCTGCACAACCCACAGTTGAGCAAGTTTTGAGAGGTTTGGTGCCCATCACGTCAACAGTTGCTGAAAACCACATCAAAACGAGTATAAGTGGGTTGGGACTATTCATCCGGATGTTGTTTTGAGCAAATGCAACTCTTCACCAGCATGACCCTCATGGTGTGCAGGAGGGGAGGGGGGAGGAGGGGAAGGTGTTGCGCAGCACCACTGGACAATGCCTGGACAGCAACACAACACCTTGGTCATGTCAACAGAGGGACATCAGGTCGCAAAAATAAGAAAACGACACGCTTCTGATTCTGCTCAACTTCTGCCATTGCCCTTCATATCATCGTTGTTGCCTGACTTTGCGTAGATTTCCTGACTGCACGCCCTCTGCAACCCCCTCTACTTATCTCTCGCCCTCTCCAGTCCTATCCAACCATCTGAAACCCTGCCCAGTCCTCCACAACCCATTTCCACCCCTCGACACTGCCTAGCAGCACTTTGGAACTCTCTCCATCCCCCTGCCGCCCTGTGTGATGCTCACACTTGCCACCAGCCCCAGAGCAGCCACATGCAGGCAACAGCACAACAGGGGATGGCACCACGTATTGCACGCAAGTGAAGTGCCGTTCTAGACCGGAGGAATTCCGGTGATCATGAGGTGAGCTGCATTCCTCCATAGCGACAGGTGCCAACGGTTCAAAGAGTGATCTAGAGTCTCAAACAAATATGTTACAGATGATGTGCATGGTGGCCAAGGAAAAATTGAACGATAGCTGATGAAGGCAGTCCCACTGCCCGACTCTCTTTCAGCTGTTCCCAAACCGCTGCAACAGCTGTCTCACAGCTCACTGACCTTGAAATTGGACCAGCCATATGGAGATCAAGGCTCATGTCAACAAAAAGCATGCACGCGCGCACACACACACAAACACACGCACGCGCGCGCACACACCCACTTGCGACGGCCGTGGGACTCTCTTTCAGGTGCAGGTCGAGCCCTCCGTTTCCAAGGGCGGAGGGGCGCACTGGACTCTCATATCAACCGAGGGCAGGGCATCCAAGTCGCGAGTGCCGCTCATTCTACCAAGTGGGTGGCCTGAGTTGAGCCGTGAGGACGGCACACGTACGCAACGAGCATAGGTATGAGCGCAGGCGTATGGCACAGGGAGCACCCCGAGTGCTCTGGAAGTGGTCCCCGCACCTTGTACTTGTTGCTGTTGTTGCTGCCGTTGGAGCAGGCCGTAAGGGCGGGCAGAAAGGGGCAAACTGTGTACAACGTTCGGCCAGTATCAAAGCTTATCAAAAATCGGCAGATGCCTTTGCTTGTTGGATGCGCATTTGGGAGGCATGCTGCGGGGTACTGCCCAGGGGTGTCCTGAAGAGCCAAAAAAAAAACCTTCGTCACGCCAACAGAAACGAACGCTCACGGGACGCTCTCTGCTTCACGGTGGAGACATGGGAAAGACACAAAACCACAGAAACAGTACTGAACAATGGTTGGCTGTTGGCGACGGTTGGCGGTTGACGGTTGGCGGTTGGCGATTGGTGGCGGTTGGCGGTTAGACTTACACATGCGGCCATGCACGCACATCAACACCCACGGGCACCCACAGACATGCAAAGGAAAAATGCTATTGCGCATTGCATTGCATTCTCCAGCAAGGGACGGCACACGAGCCAAAGGGACGAAATGCGAAAGACATCCTCAATCTCGTGCCGTCGATGTATATGTTTGGGCCCCGGTACAGTCAGCGCTTGGTGAAATTTTGCTGTGGGACGCACTTCAGAGTCTGCGGTGTGCTCTCCTCCCCTGCGTTCTCCCAACTCTCTGATAAACATCACAATGCACCATGATGTGAGCCGCTCCGTGGCAGGCGAGACGCGTTGCACACTGGTCTGGGACGCTTTGCCCTTCAGTCCTGCTGTATCATGTCGGGGACTTCACCAAAGTGCTCCCTTTGTGGGCTGACTTGGGCCTGTCGTGCCCATGCCTCCAGTGGCATGGGGGCCCCGTGGAAGGTGGCGCCCCAGTACACACCACCTTCGCCATGCCAATACGACTACGTCGGCCACCATGAAGCCGGGCAGCTGCATGACGGATGGCACCGCGTGGTTAGAGAGGGCAGCGAGGAGAGGGATCGAGGGGTCTGTGTGGGAGGGCGCGGAACATGAACGCCCCGGGCAGTGCACCCCCTGTGGCACCGGCTGAGTCTTTGCTCTCCA